>OX101783.1:16522387-16539729 GCA_944452715.1 Ophion slaviceki | reverse complement strand
AAAACGTCAAATTTATGAGTGAGAAGAGTAAAAAAAATAGGCCAAAGTTGGAGATTTCGAAGCTATTGAGTTACCATTGAATATTCATTAGCCGGCTAGAGCTTTCGCGAGGTTAATTAAAAAACTATAAAGCGTAACATCCATGCGTGAGAAGTGGACGAAAAAAATGGCCTTTTCAATGAAAATTATAATTTTTAGGAGACTTGAGCAACCTCTAAATATTTTTTACCACTCGCAGCTTTCGCGACAAGTTTTTTTAAAGAGAACAATTGAATGGTGAGAAAAAGAAAAAAAAATAGAGCTCAAAATTGTGCCACCCTAATATATATATATATAGCCATATATATATATGGCAATATATATACCCTAAACACACACACACGGCTGATTTTTCGCAATTACTTTATTTTAACTTTCTGAAATATTTTTTAAATGTTCACATATTTGATTTTTTTTAAATATATATATTTACATCCTTATTATATATAAGCATATAAATGTATAAAAGCAATATTTTTGCAATCACTTCATTCAATCTCCTTTTTACAATAAATCCCGTCCGATTTACTCGGACGAAGAGCAAAGAAGACTGGAAAATAAAGAATGAAAAATAAAAATAGGTTTATTGGGTCAAACTGGCGAGTAATTGAGGCTGAATGGAAGAGGGTCAATAACACACGTTGAATAATTCCCTCTGGAGCTGTTCATGAATAGAATTATGTGATAAGTCTCGACTGTATGTCCACCGGTAGCCGATTTCAAGTGATTTATAGTTACGAGCCAAATTCGTAGCGAGCACTCATATTTAAAAGGGGTCGTTGAGATGAAAGGCTCCAGGCGGATAGATCACACAATAAGGAATACTTCTATCTCACGGTTGCAGAGCCAATTGAAGACTATGCTCATTTTCTGTTGTAACGATACATAAATATACATACATACACACATACATATATACATTCATACGTACCCTACCAATTAATAGTTTGGAAACAATTTCCGTGATTTCGCGACCAGAATCAGTCATGAAAACAACATTTCTAAATACCACTTAAAAACTCTACGTGCTTTGTTTAATCCAATTTTTTCACCTGCAGTTTTTCGTGGCCTGTTATAATTTTCGAGTTACAGCGGATTTTTGAAAAACTACGTAACTTTACAAAAGACTCAATGGTCTTGCAGAAAAATTGAAATAAAAAAAAACAGTTTTTCGAGGCAAATTGGATTTAACCCATTGAAGCATACATTTTTCTTTACGTGCATTTGGCTTGAAATTTTGTGCTCGGGGCTTTTCGGGGTCCGTGATTACGAATCTGCACTGAAAATTCGGGAATTCAAGATGGCGGATTCAATATGACGGAGCATAAATGCGAAACGTCGTTTGACGATAGCGAAAGTTGGTACTCGGGGGTTTTCGGGGTCGCTGTTGCATGAAATAAAGCTCCCCAAAAAAAAAATAGATCATCAAATTTGGAAAAAATCCTGTAGTTTTTGCCATTTACAGTCGCCATATTGGATCCGCCGCTTTCAATTTGACGGTTTAGACTTCGGGTTCGTATTCAGTGGATCAAAAACCAAGTTTTTACCTGTTTTTTGGTTATGGTTCACCTGCTAGATTAGTCGTTATCAGATTTATGATGTACAAAGTTCATTTTTTTGCACTTTCGTTATTGATGACATCCGCTACGTGAAAAATGAAAAATTTAGTAGGTATGTTTTAGTAGTTATTGAAGTCCTAGGAACCTTGAAACGCATCCACAACCGCCATATTTGATTAAAAAACACTTTTGGATCGTCAAAATCTGTATTGAATTTGTTTGGGTTACTATGCCGCAAAGGGTTAAATTTCCCTTTCGATTCCCTCTAAAACAAAATTCCCAATGTCATTTTCCGAAAAATGACACGCAAGTTTGCAACCATACAGGAATGTCGAAGAAAAAAGCAACAACGTTCAACATCTAATGAGTAAGAAAAAATATATGATGTTGAATTTGGCATCGTTGGAACGCAAGAAATATACTTTTTTCTCCAATTGCCAATTTTTTTTCTGGCGAATCAAAGCTACTGTGAACTTTTCTAAGATCCTTATTAGAGACCTACAACCTCAATCTATCAAAAGTGATTTTGAATAACAATGAGAATGGAGAAAAACGAAAATGGAAAGCATTTTCGTTGCATTCCAACGATGCTAACTCCAGCAATATATTAGGTGTTGGAATTAATTCGTAGCGTTTTACAAGAGATGGCGTAGGTAGTACAGTATTTCGTTGTTACCGACAGTGATATATTCATCGTGACACAGCTATCATTGAATGCCATTTGCTGTACATAACCTCTTTTTCAATCGTAAATAACGACACTTTATAATTTATTGAATATGTCAACATTTGTGCCGAATAAAGTGTTTTTGCGGGGAGTTTCACTTCTCGCTTATTTCCCGGTTTTTTGCATCGAATTGTCACTGGTGATGAAAAATGGATCCATTACGACAATCCGAAGCGCAGAAAGTCATGGGTTAAGCCCAGCCAACCATCAACATGAGTGGCAAAGCGAAATATCCATGGGTCTAAGCTCCTGCTCTGTATTTGGTGGGATCAGAGGAGTGTGATTTATTACGAACTGCTGAAACCGAATGAAACCATAACTGGGGATCGCTACCGACTGCAATTGATGCGCTTGAGCCGTGCATTGAAAGAAAACCGGCCGGAATACTCGGAAAGACACGACAAAGTCATTTTGCTGCACGACAATGCTCGTCCGCACGTCGCAAAACCGGTACAAAAATATCTGGAAACACTTAAATAGGAAGTCCTACCCCACCCGCCGTATTCTCCAGATATCGCTCCTTCTGATTACCATTTGTTTCGTTCGATGGCTCATAGCCTGTCTGAACAGAAGTTCACTTCTTACGGAGATTGTCAAAAATGGGTCGATTCGTGGATTGCATCTAAAGACGAGGCGTTCTTCGGACACGGTATTCGTACCCTGCCCGAAAGATGGTCAAAAGTAGTAGAAAACGAGGGGCAATACTTTCATTAATGTATTTTTTTTATTTTCATTAAACATAAATATATATATATATATATTCGTTAAAAAAACGCTGCGATTTAATTCCAAGTCCTAAATAGGAAGATCGTAGAGTGTTAGGACAGTAGTAGAGCTTGTTCTTTCGTGCCTATTTTTTCGAAGGTAAATTTTGCTTTCCTTGAGGCTTGTACAGAGATACTGGAAGAAGACATAGTCAACATGGTACAGAGTGTCCAATCTACAAAGATTAAACAGGACATAACGTCGGTGCGACTAACGGAGGAACTTAATGAGCTTCGAATGTCTCGTGTGTTGGAGGGACCATAAGTGAGAACGTGGTTTGTCCATATGTGCCGCGAAAGGAAGACCAAGGGGAAAAAAGAGCAAAAGCATAGCGCGAGAGAAGGCGTAAGCGCGTAACGCACCGCGACGATAGCAATCGTGGGCTAACATCCCCATAGCAAGAGAGAGAGAGAGAGAGGGAGGGAGAGAGAAAGAGAGACGAAACTCATAAAACGAGATGAGCGTGGTCGTAAGTGTATAGTGGCCGAGCACTATTTCTAGGCCTTTTATTATGATTATTATCGTACTGAATAGAGCGTCGACCGGACCGGTCTTCATTAGTCGACTGCATATATATATATATATATATGTATGTATGAGGATTGGTCATTGCCCGAGAGACCGATCGACGCGCTTTTCAAATTTTACCCCATCGTCCACGTGTACAAAGCGTGTAGAGGTCAATTTTCTGCGTCACGCAAAAATGGATCGAATAAAAGTATACAGATTTAAAAAAGGCCCAGAGTTTGTACACACAGCGATGAATCCTGATTGTGATGACGTGTGCATTCTTGGAATGCAATGCAAATTAGTTTTTTATATTTTTATGAACTCATCTTTATTGTTATACAACTTTTCTTTTCTTGCAAATTCGCGGGTCTCTAAACAGACGTGTTAAAAAATGTTTAAGGCATTTTTGTCGGCAAAATATGCCGAAAAAAATTCTAAGAAAATCATAAAAAAGAATTGCTGAAATTTCCCGATTCTGAACCTTTAAATAGTGTTTTTTTACTGTATGGAATTCAGAAATGAAATTCCTGAAACTTTCTGATCTTGTACCTTCCAATGGAGTGATTTTTCTTCGTTCAGAATTCAGAAAGAAGAATACCTGATATTTTCTGATGTACCTTCTAATAAAGTGTTTTTCTTTTCGTTCAGAATTCAGAAAAAAGCATTTCTGAAATATCCTGATCCTGAACCTTCCAATGAGTGTCTTTTATCGTCCAGAATTCAGAAAAAAGAATTCCTGAAATATCCTGATCCTGAACCTTCCAATGAGTGTTTTTTTATCGTTCAAAATTCAGAAAAGAGAATTCCTGAAATTTCCTGATCCTTAACCTTCCAAAAAAGGATTCCAGAATTTAGAAGAAATAATTCCTGAAATTTGTCGATGCTTCACAGTATTTTTTACTGTTCATAGTTCAGAAAAGAAGTTCCTGAAACTTTCTGATCTTGTACCTTCCAATAAAGTGTTTCCTTACTGTTCATAATCGAGAAAAAAGAATTCCTGAAATTTCCTGATCTTGAACCTTCGAAGAAAGAGTTTTCTTACTGTTCAAAATCCAGAAAAAGGAATTCCTGAAATTTCCTAATCCTCAACCTCCCAATGAAGTGTCTTTTTATCGTCCACAATTCAGGAAAAAGAATTCCTGAAATTTCCTGATCCTTAACCTTCCACAAAAGTGTTTTTTTTCTGTGTGTTTAAAGTGGTTTTTTGCTGTTTGGAATACAAAAAAAATAATTCCTGAAATTTCCTGATTTTGAACTTTCCAATGAAGTGTTTCCTTACTGTTCAGAATCCAGAAAAAGCAATTCCTGCAATTCGCTCATCCTGAACGTTCCAATAAAGTGTTTTTTTTTTCGTTCGGAATTCAGCAAAAAGAAGTCCTGAAACTTCCTGATCCTGAACCTTACAATGAAGTGTTTTTTACCGTTCAGAATCCAGAAAAAATAATGCCTGAAATTTCCTGATCATGAACCTACCAATGAAGTGTCTTTTTTACCGCGCACAATTCAGTAAAAGAATTCCTGAAATTCTTGCGATCCTGAACATTCCAAAAACGTCTCTGTTTACCTTTCAAAATCCAGAGAAAGGAATTTCTGGAACTTCCTGATCCTGAAACTTCCTATAAAGTGTTTTTTTTTTTCGTTTAAAATTCATAAACAAGAATTCCTGAAACTTTATGGTCCTGAACCTCCCATAGAGGAGAGTTTTTTTACCGTCCAGAATTCAGAAAAAAGAATTCCTCAAATTACCTGATCCTGAATCTTCCAAGTATTTTTTTACCGTTCAGAATTGAGCATAAAAAATTACAAAAAATTCCTGATCCGGAACCTTCGAGTAAAGATTTTTTACCATTCATCCCGAAGTAATTCTGATTAAAATAAAACTCTTTAAGACGTAAAAAAACCAGCAAAAACCAGAAAAGCAAAAAAATCTCCGTGTGCAATCTCTTACGAATTAAAATAATACTTTTTTTTTCTTCGTTTTATTCGTTCGTAATAAAACTTCATCCGTTATAGTATTCGACCCCACGAACTATAATTACCAAAAAAAGGCTAAAAAATGTATACTTTACGAGTATTTATCGACCATCTCGAGTGACAAATTTCAAAAGCCTTATTAGAAGTTGACGAGTATCTTTTGAACGGAAGACGAAAATGGATATACCGAGACGAGGCACGCAGTCGTGTGACGAGTGTGCACGTAGCGTTGGTACAGCTACGCGCGACTATAAATTCTCTCGAACCTGACACGGCGGGGAGCTGTGGAAGAGCGAGACGCAGCAGGAAAGAGAGTCCACTGGAAGCTGTGAGAGAAAAAGAGGAGAGTACAGACGACCCCTTATCTCGTCGAATTATATCCGTCTGCGTTTTAGTCTGCAGAGTTGCGTTTGCTGCAAGCATTGGAGAACACAGGTACCCAATGTACGAGATAGTCACGAGCCGTTGGAGAGGAGCACGAAGAACGAGGCGAAGGCTAGTGAAAGGCTTGTAGTTCACGGTCAATCTTCAAGTCATCTCGATGCGGCAATACCATTATTATCGTATATATATATATATATATATATATATATATATATATATCGTATATATATATAATGGAAAGGAACGCTGAATGAATATATATATATATATATATATATATATATATATATATATATATATATATATATATATATATATATATATATATATATATATATATATATATATATATTCATTCAGCGTTCCGTTTCAGTCGGCACACCGAAATATCTCGGGAAGAATGCATTTTAGGGGCAAAAACGTTTCAAACAAAAGTTTCATAGTTTCAAGTAGACCATGGATACCCGTTTTTCGATAATATCGAAAAACTGGAATATCGGACCAAAAATCCGATATTGGACACGAATAATACCGATATTTCGACATCAGAGTCGAAAACATTAAAATATCATTGTAATCGTTATTATTTCCATTTAAGTCACTTTTACTTGTGTTTTTTTACTACGTTTAACAGCCTTAAAATATTATTACCTACATTAAATATTTTCGGAGTGGCGACTTATTTATCCACGAGTGTGGAATCAGAAAGGGCCTTTTCTTTCGCGGTTTACCTACACCTGCAATACCTGCCCTACGTTTTTAGCGGTTACTGTTTCAACAGTGTCAATCCCGTTAAGGGGTAAGGACACTCTAGAGGCCGAAAAAATTGGCTTTTTGGGGATTTTTTTCTCAGGAAAACTACAAAATAAATCGAGATTACAAAAAAGGCTGTTCATCATACATATCAGTGACTGTATACAATAATTTTTGTGTAGCGATTAATTTCAAAATAGCGGCTGTGCAGCATTTATCTCAAAACTGCATTTTTCTGCATTCTTCAGAAAAATGTATCTGCAAACTGCATTCACTTGAATTGTTAAATATATCTTGAAAAATACATTGTCTATGGAAGTACGTAGAGTTTTTTTTATATTGCATAGTTCATTTGTTGGTAACAATTATCTGGCAATTTTTTTGGCAAATTTTTCACTTTACAAAAATTTTCCTAAAAAATCGTCAGATAATTGTTAATATGTATGTTAATATGTAATATGTATGATAAACACCCTTTATTGTAATCTCGATTTATTTTATAGTTTTTCAGAAAAATAAATCCTCAAAAAGCCTGGTTTTTCGGCCTCTAGAGTGGCCTAAGGCCTTAATTAAAGTGATCATGCTGTTGCCCGCCTGTCCCAAGCTATGCCATTTGTTCGCATCCTGGTAGCTACTACTGCGCTGACTTTTATAAAACTTCCTAATTTGAATTTTGCTTGTTTACTATTTTTTTTTTTTATTTGCATGTAAGTGCCTATTTTTTGTTTGTTTATTCATTTCATTTTGGGTTGGATATATTTAAGAACATAGGAGGGTATGTTTAGAAATGTATAATAAATGAAAAACTCAATAAGAGACGGTGATTTTGAATAAAAACTGTGGTTTCACTTAAAAGAAACATCACTTAAATGTCCGCCTCCGATTTTTTTGAAACTCATATATGTGATAAAGCACTGAAAACTATTAGACACGTATTTTTATATCTGCGGAAAAACGTTTTTAAGAGAGGAAACGGCCCCTCAAAAAAAAAAGCGTGTCACCCCTTCATTTTCTTTTTTCAATTATTCTATAGTGGATTTTTTATCGCTTTATATTAAAAGAATTTTTGTTTTTGTTTTATTCGGATCGGTGGACTGCTTGCGGGTGAAACTGCAAAACCACCCCTCGACACGCCTTTCTTCAAGGGGTGGTTTCACCCTTTAAAAGCGTTTTTCCGCCGATAAAAAAAATACATATCTAATGGTTTTCAATGTTTTATCACATGTATGAGTTTCAACAAAATTGAAGGCGGATACTTAAGTGATGTTCCTTGTTAGTTATACACCATTATTGCTACAACTTTCGACTTCAAAATGAGGTTTCTTATGGACGGCCCGTTTGAAGCTTCTAACGTTTTTAATCGTTTCCCATAAATATCGGAAAATATAGAAATACCGGTATTCCAATATTACAACTCGTCGATATCGAAATAATACCGGTAATACCGAAAAGCTCCGATAATCCAAGCTCTAGTTTCAAGAAACGAAAATTCTGCTAGGTTTATCTTCCATTTCGCCACAATTTTCAAAATTATTTCAAAGAGTCAACCTTATTTTTTCAAACGGGAACTAATATATTTTTTATTTCACAACCATTTTTCGCGTAAAAAAATAGGCGATACGTTGTCTTTGAAACGTTTCTTTTAACTTCATTTTTTCAAAAATATATTAAATATCTAACAATTTTTTTTGTTAATCATTCGTACCGATTAATCACTCAAATTGAATATTCAAAAATTTCTTTAAAAATTCAATTTGAACAGAAAAAAGTTTACGACAAAAGTAATCAATTGCGTTGCGCAAAAAGTGTTTTTGAAATTAGTAAAAATTTTTTAAAATTCAAACTCTAGATCTAGAATTTAAATATGCAGGAAGAATTTTTATAAAATAATGAACATGAGGAAATGAAAATATGAAAGAGAATTTTCGTTGCGTTTCAACTATGCAAACTTGAAGACGTTCCAGAATCATCTTTCCCCGTGTATGCACTCTCGTGTGTATTCATCAGCAACATAAATACGCCCATTACGCGAGAAGAAAAAAACGATAAGTATAAATATGCGCAAAGATATGCAGGCCCTCGCTTGTTTGAGTACATGAAAGAGAGGAGAAAAAAAAAACCTTCGCCCGCGGTAAAATCAATTTTTCTGCTCCAATCGGCACACAATCCTGCCGTATAATGCGAGAAGTATATGGACACACGTGCCATACATTTTATCGTACACATTGGGCCAGAAGAGCATCAGTGATAAAGAGTCACATTTACCATCCCGTACAGGTATGCTACAAGACCGCCATTAAAACTTGCAAAAGAAACAAAAAATGACAGACAGTAAAGAAGAAAATAATTTCAGCACCGCGAATAAAAGATCTCGAAGCGGAGTACATCTATGAGAGATGTATGTCCAAGATAGTGCACGTTTGCTTGCGGTGCCTTGGATCACATCAAAAAATCACAAACTCTAAAAGTACGTCAAAAATTGCCCCCTCAGTGGGAATACCGTCTCGAGAGAGATGAAAGTTGGGGGTGAGGAGTGAGAAAAAATCTTTCGACAACGCAGGAGAAGAGAATGTCGAAAGGAGTCTGCGCGTGAAGCGAGAAGAGAGAAAAATAAAACGAAAAAACGAAAGTTGGTGCAAGCAGAATGCGAGACGTGGAGAGCTCGTCTGTGATCGCTTCTTATCCCTGTACTGTCCGACGCGGCTTTGTATATACAACCTGATACCTCATACGAGCTTAAGGGGTTACCCCCACATGCCATTTTGAAAAAATCGATTTTTTTTATTGCATTTTTTTGAAGTATAAGTATCTGAGAATGTCCTGAAAATTTTAAGTCGATCCGAAAAAAATTGACTGAGATATGAGCGTTGAAAGAGAAGAATCCGTTGTGAAATTGAAACTTTAAACGCGTTTTTCTCAAAATGGCATTTCTGAAGTCAGTGACCAAGATTACTTTATAAATTATAAATTACATACATTATAAATATTTCCCAATAAAAAAATTGTCAAAGATACTTGAAATGATACCCGTTACTATGAAAAAAAAAGTTAAAAACCTGCACCCATTGCCCAAAGAAAAATTAGAATCATTATATAAAAAATAAAATTAATAATAAAAATATGAATACAATGTATAAAATTAATAATAATAATTTAAAAAAAACAAACAAACTCGGGAAATAAAATCATATATATATACAGGGTGATTCATACTAGGTGACGCACTCTGAACTGGCGGGTTCAGGGGGTATCCCGAGTGTAATTGTCAAGGCTTTTTTTGTTTTCTTCAAATAGTTTTTGAATGGGAAGCACTACAGTTTGGGCGTTCGATGCAGTGTTGAAGGGCTACAGTCCGCCATGATCGACGATGCCACTCGGCTCTCGAATCTGATTGTGAGCGCGGGGCACGTAGCAGATGACAGCTACACTGTAAAAAATGATATGAAATTTACAATACATTTAAGATACAAAGGAATTGAATTTTACGAACTCGGTAGATGATATTAAATTTAAAACACTTGTACCGTAAATTTAAAACAGGAACATGAAATTCTAACGTGGATATAGAGTTTAATAGATGCAACATGGAATTTCAAAGACAGGTTTGTAAATTTGTGGGAAATGTATTGTATTAACCCGTGTCTTCAATTGAAAATTACTACAGATGTATAATAAATCAACTATAAAAAATAGAGTATTGAAAATACAAAACAAGTTTGAAATTTATTTACGGCTGCCTGAAAAATATAATACATCTGGAACTGAATTGGAATTGGAAAGTATCGTGATTGTACCCCTATCTGATATTATTTCTCATCGACGCTGAGTTAAATATAAGACAAATCTTTAGGAATATCGATGATGTACTTCTCGGAATAATACCATCCAGTACATGAATACTGTGATTCGATTCAGAAATTTCCAAGATAAAAGCCACTGAGATTAACAATTGTTTGTCAAAAACAAATCACAGATAAGTTGAATTTAATGTGTTCGTATATTAATATTGAAGAAACATTTTATGATTTTCATAATTGTTGACCCGGACGATATCTCAAAATCACATGAATTTCAAATACAAGCGTGCAGTGGACAGAGATGGGCGCGCGGTCGGTGTGCGGGCTCGGCGGTCACTGAAGTTAAGCAGTATTGGGCGCGGCCAATACTTGGAGCGGTGACCGTTTGCCCGTGCATTGGTTTGCGCGTCAACCTCTGAGTGGGAAACAGTTTGTCTGAGTTTCTCATGGTAATACAACTGAAACTCAGCCAAATATGACCGCCTGTATCGGCCCAGGTTTTCCGCAGTTTCCCTGGGCCCTCGTGCAAATGCGATACAGTAGTGCATTAGGAAAGAGTCAAATGCGGTCAAATCCTCTGGGGAGGGGGGGGGCTCTGAAAGGATTGTGAATGATGGAAGGAATAAAGGAGAGGGATGGTAAAAGGAGAAGGCCCGTGCCTCTGAGGAATACATATATAAAGAAAAAAAATACATACGTGCAGTGATTTCACTGCATTTAAATTTTATTATTCAAGTATTCAATATTAATTATGGGATAAAGCTGCGAAAAAATCATATACACAAGTATCACGAAAGCATCATACAGTATATGAATTGAGTGGTCTTAATTTCATAATTTTTACATAAAAACGTATTGCAATTATCAATTTCTGAAATAAACTTAATACTTATGATAAGTAATTTTAATACACACCCGTATATTGATATTAGCAAATGGTTCTTGAATTTAATATACACTTGTATATTGATATCAACAAATGGTTCTTGATTTCAATATACTTGGATGTGATTATTTCTTTACACGTGCATTATTTTTCAAACGCACAAGTATATTAATATTACGGAACTACACTTTCATTTTTAAAATAACCTGTTTTTGATTTTCAAAATCGTATCTGAAATTTCATAAGCGGTATCCGCATAAAAACTTCCTACACTTGTATATTAATTTTCATACAGAAATTTTTTACAGTGTAAGGCAGATAGGCATCTTTCTCGCTTGCGCGGGCGATCTAACGATTCGTGTATCGTCTGCTAATGCTTTCCGTCATCTTGGGTGCGCAAGTTCAGAGCGTGTGTCAAACCAAGCAAAAGAGCGCGTCTTGTCTTTTCGGGTACCATCACCTGTTCGTCGCTCTTTCATCCTGAGTGTCTCAAAATGACCTGACATTTTAATTTATTAATAAAACGTATTATTTATTTTAAAAGTACGAATATTTTTATTTTAATATAAGGCACAAACATGGAGGTTATGTGTGGAATACAATATCCAATAAACGGTCGCCTCGTCCCTGTTTGCAAACGTTCACTCTTTTGACGAAATTTTCAATAACATTTTGGCATAATTGCGGACTAATTTCATTAATGGTGCGTCCAATAGCTTCATTGAGCTCCGTAATGGTCTGTGGATCATTGGCATGCACTTTTCCTTTCAGAAAACCCCAAAGAAAGAAGTCCAATGGCGTCAAATGGCACGATCTTGGTGGCCAATCCACATCGCCGCGGCGCGAGATAACACGACCATGAAACTTCGTCTACAATAACTATGCAGTAACAATGCAGCAAATAACAATTTCTATGCGTGCTCGATCGTGTAATTCTCCATGACTGAACCTCAATGCTTCCTGATGCCAGTTGTCAAATATGGGTGCTCTATGTTCACCACAAAGAAAATGAAGCGCAATTTAAAATGTCAGGTCATTTTGAGACACCCTTTATGTGTGTGTGTGTGTGTGTGTGTGTGTATTTTTATAGACACGTGGGTGTATACATGTACCGCTTACACAATTGCGTGGTCATTACATAGTCTTCTGCATGACATCACATGTTGTTAAAGCAGCGTGTGACTGACAATATATGCATACCATAAGAATGATCTATTCCGCATCACGGATTCCGGTGCGACGTGAGAACACGCCGCAATGCGTTTTTCAATTGGGAATTCATCACCTTCTATTCTCATTCCGTTACGACGTCGTATATATATATATATATATATATATATATATATATATATATATATATATATATATATATATATATATATATATATATATATATATATATATATATATATATATATATATATATATATATATATATATATATATACACACACATACATACATGTATGTATGTATGTGTGTGTGTGTGTGTGTGTGTGTGTGTGTGTATATATACACGAGGATGTGTGTTTGTGTGTCATGGGGGATAGAAAAATTTGCATCTTGGATAATATCGACGGTCATGATACTCATTATCGTAAGGGAGAGCTGAAAATGAATCTGCCGGCAAGGTACCACGTGACGTACGAGTGCGAGAGAGAGAGATGGCTGAAATTTTCGAACGGAGATTCCTCAGAGATAAAGAATAGTTGGAGCAAAAGAAAATCGTCAAGTTCTGCGTCGGTGAATTCTACAGATGATGCCTTGCTTTTCCGAAAATAAAACTTAACAATCTATGAGAAAAGTCTGTTTGAAAGTTTGTGAGGTTATGTTGATCATGCACATGTCATTAAATGGTCTGCATAAGCTTAAGGGGCCATACCAGTGTAACAGTTTCAAAAAATCGATCTTTTTTGCCTTTTTCGGCAGTTTATACTTTCAAGAATATCCTGTAAAAATGTCAAGGCCGTATCTCTAATCATTTTGGCTTGCTAGTCAAATCTTTAAACGCGTTTTTCTCGAAATGAGATTTTTCAAATTTGCTGACATTGTAACTCAAAGAGCAACTATCCGATTGACTTGAAATTTCAACTGAGTACTCTTGAATATATTTACTCTACAATGACGTAGGATATTTCTGATTGGATGAAAATTGACGATTTGGCATTGAAAAAAAACGACCATTTTAATGGCAAAAGAACAGACTTTTTTTTCATAACTACGCCATTTTGTTAGATTTTGATATTTTTCGAAAATCCCACGTCATTGTACAGGAAATACCTTCCAGCTTAACGATATTTTTTCCTTTTTCGGTTTCAGCTACTCAATCGGCCGGAATCATGTCAGCAGTGGAAGAACTTTTTTTGGCGCCTCCGAAGGCAGCGCACAAGTCGCTTGGATCTCAATATTCTTCTATGAAAAAATTATGTAATATAGGTCAAATATAGCCAAATATATTCTTATTTTCCCGAAACATTTAATTGAGTACTTTTTTGCCGAAAAATTCCCGAAAATCACCCAAATTTTCAGCGTTCACACTGGTATAGCCCCTTAAAATACGATTCGTTTCATTTCGTAGTTTTACAGTCTAAGACCGTGACTTCAATTTGCAGCGAGAGAAATTTTGTAAAAATTGCGAATAACGACCGAGTTAAGACGGTTTTTGTGAAAGTGCAAAACGACGACTGCTCTACGCCCAACTACTTCACAGTGACGTGTCGTTGTTTCTTTTGCCTCTTTGTTGAAACAATGTTTCGTGAATCTGTGCACCGTATAATGGCGACGATTTTTTTTTAGTCGTATTCGGGTAATATTCACGCTCGCGAAAGGAGTACCTTAAACATCGAAAAAATGGATAGCGAGAGATGACCAAGAATTTGTCTAGGTGAAGAACTGAGGAACGGGCAAATGGAAACGCTTCCAAGTGGGGTAGAGAAATGGAGAATGCGTTTGGAAAAGTAGGAGATGGTGAGTCGATGCTAAGAATAGGAATAGGTGGAGATTTGAGTCGACTTGAGCCTAAGCTAAAAACTCGGTGTGAAATACCAAATGACCGAAGGATTTAAAAAGAGACTGGTGCAGGTTAGAAACCTCGAAATACTGTATGGAATCTAAATATCGAATAAACAATGTGAGGATGCAAAAATATTTGGAACAGAAAGGAATAAGTGGAAAGAAGGAAGAACATTAAGGGGTTACCCCCACTTGCGATTTTGAAAAAATCGATTTTTTTTTATTGCATTTTTTTGAAGTGCAATTTGAAGTGCAGTTTTTTTTGATGCCCGGAATAGATGACTCTATGTAAGTTTACAAAAAAAATATTTTCTTCGTGTAAACTGAAATTGAAACTTTAAACGCGTTTTTCTCAAAATGGCATTTCTGAAGTCGGTGACCAAGATTACTCGAACACTAATGAACCGATCTTCTTGAAATTTCGCAGGCTTATTTAATACATAAAAATGTAGTCTTTAATCGTTCGATTTTTTTTTTTTCGAAAAAAATGGCCGTTTTATAGCCAAAAAACGGCCGTTTTTTTCGTTAAAATCGAACCATTAACTTTGACTGTCCGCCATTTTGTGAAAAATGAATATTTTTTAAAATCCTTCGATTAAAGACTAGTTTATACTTATATTTGACTAAATCCATCCGCATTTTTTTTTTCAGATGATCCACCTCGCCGCAATGTTGGTCACCGCAAACCGTGTATATAAAAATATTATTTCATTGACGGCCATTTGCCACTAAACAATGTAATATTTTTCAATAAAAAAATTACTGTAAGTTCTTCAAGATGTGTTCTTTAAGATGGTATATTGATCGATTAAAAAAGTTTTGTAGTTTTCTTTTAAAAAAATCATGAAAAAGGCCTTTTTTGCGCTACAAGTGGGGGTAACGCCTTAAGCCAGAATGAAATGTGGCAACGTGGGAACGGAAGGAATAAAGGGCATAAAGAAGAGTTGTGCGGACTGTGCGAAAAGGGAACAGAGAATTTAAGAGCATGTGATGCAATACGAGGAATTCAGGAGAATGATAAATAGAGATATGAGGAAGAACGTGAATGAACTATTTATAGAAACAAAGAAGCAGATAGGATGCAATGAGCTGCTGAATGGAGAAATTAAGCCAGCAGTATGTGAATACGCGAGAATGTTCGAGGAAAAGATACGGACTGGACGAAACAAGAAGTAAAAAGGGTATAAGATGATAATTTACAATGGAAACGTAGTAAGAGGGAAAAAGAGATTAATGTGAACCAAAAACAAGATTATATGCAGCCTTGAGAGTAGTATAAGAGAGAACTATGTAAGCGCTGTAAATTGATGTAATATTCTTGAGCCCGAGGGGCAAGAATGAATAAATAAATCTATCTATAAAACAAATATATATTTTTAAAAAATATATAGGTATTTATATACATTGCGGAACGAAATAAAGTGCGCAAAGGATAATGCAAAGTAAACGGCAAGGCGCGTATTTTATTTTGCCTAGTCCGATGTGCGTTTATACAGGGTGTTCCTCTTATCTCTGCCACCTGAAATAACTCGGCAATTATCGACGTCACAAAAAAATGTTCCAGACAAAAGTTGTAGGGTGTCAAGGGGGCCATCAAATGCGACTAATTTTTTCTATTTCGGTGGAGGCGCTGAGGCACAGTGAAGGTCACCACCACTTTTTCAACCGGAATGGTACATTTTTTTCAACCATCTTGTGGAGCACCTCAAGCCGCATAAAAAACATCAGGGGGTCAAAGTCGGTCAAGGTCATTCAAGGTCACCCATTTAGATTTGTATCATCAGTACTGACCTTGAATGACCTTGAACGACTTTGACCCCCTAATGTTTTTTATGCGGCTTGAGGTGGTCCCCAAGATGGTTGAAAAAAAATGTACCATTCCATTTAAAAAAGTGGAGGTGACCTTCACTGTGCGTCAGGGCCTCCGCGAAAAAAAAAAAAATTGATCGCATTTGATGGTCCCCTTTACACCGTACGACTTTTGTCTGAAACATTTTTTTGTGACGTCGATAATTGCCGAGTTATTTCGGGTGGCAGAGATAAGAGGGACACCCTGTATATGCAGAGACGTGATTTTTAAGACCCTCAATTTCGAAGTCAATTGTCTCCATACTCGATATTACGGATACCCAATGTCTTTAAAAATCACCTACGAACAAATGTAAGCATATACCAGGTGTGTAAGTATGAAACTGGAATTTTTGTACAGAAAAAACACGTTTATTGTAATGATATGATACAAATAACTGGAGATGGCTTCTCGGGCCACCTTTAACTGATCCGCCAGTTGTTGTTGTGTTTGAGCGTCGTCTTCGTCCAACAAGGCTTGCAGGTCAGCGTCTTCAAACTTTTTCGGTGGTCTTCCACGTTCTTCGTTCCTCACGTCAAAATCGCTACTTTTGAACCGTTTGAACCACTCGAAAGACTGTGTTTTACCGAGAGCATGCTCACCAAACGCCTCCACAAGCATTCGATGCGATTCGGCTGCGGTTTTCATCAGATGAAAACAGAAAAGTAGTGCTGTCCGCAAATCGTAATTTGTTGGCACAAAACTCGACATGTTTATCTCTAATAAACTAATGCTACTGAATGAAACTCGTGTTATTGTGAGTTGGAAATCTTTGTCGGATATCAATACAATAACAAGACACCGCTGACGTGATGTGTCGGTAACTGCATCGACATCTAGCGCCACCTATGGGCAAATTCCGGTTTCATACTTACACACCTGGTATATGTAAAAGTCGTTTTTGGGGTCATTCTATGTCCCCGAATCAACGTTCTTATTAAAAAAAAATGTTAAGGACCGTTCTCAAAATCGCCAAATTCACCAAAACGAATGAATGTCCACATTAAATAGATACAACGAATTAAAATAATACTCGCCGCGCACAACACGCGCGCGCTCAATAACGTTGGAAAAAAAACTGGACCGT